>QVNV01011096.1:0-41467 GCA_014825455.1 Pseudomyrmex pallidus | reverse complement strand
TTTAGACAGTTTGAAGATATATTTGGTAGTTTTTGGAAAAGATCTCAAGTGTCTAGAAGTTAAAGAAATATGAACACAAAGAATTTGCGCGTATACCACATATGTCAATGTTTTATACCAACTTAATTTATTTCATTAAAATGGTCGGTAACCGACTGTTTTTTTGTTTTCAAAAAATGAAGATTGATTTAGACAATATTATATAAAAAATTAGAATTTATGGCAGGACTTTCGTCTCGTGATAGAACTACCTTAAAAGAGACATCATCAATGAGAACTATTTTAGTCATGCTTGATTTTTATCTGAGATCCAATAAAAAATGCTTAGCTATCAGAAATCTCTCAAATAATGTTGCTGATAACACCGTGCAACAGTAATTTTTATCCGACTTAAAATCCAAAATTTCATGTTTCTTGAGGCTCAAAACTATGAAAGAACATTATTAAAAAGTTTAGACTTTGCTTTGAAGCCCAATATAGCAAGAAATAGATTTTTTGTAATTGATCAATTGATTGGTATGAAATTGGTTGTTATGTAATTCGTTGAAAGTATTGATGTGTGTGAGCAGATGTATGAATAAATAAAGAAATAAATATATATATATATCTATATATATATATATATACATATATATTTTACTACAACAAACTGTAAGATAATGTAAAAACTATTTTTAAGCAAGATACACTTTGAGAACCAAATAAGGCTGTCTTCATTTATTAATTTGTGTTGTTCATATATCGCTCAATTTTCAATTAGTATTGTTTATTTCCATTATTTCATTATAATTTTACATTTTTATTAACATATTATTCTTATAATCTCTTCTTATGTGTTTAATAGCTTTGAATTTTTTAATACTTTTTCGACAAATTAAAGATTTTTAAAGATCAGAATCAGCGGCTCTAAAAATTTACAAAAAAGCATATTGGTTTTACTTGCCACTCTGAGCAAAAATCATTTCACCCATCCTTTTTTATTCTCAAGACAGTGATTTTCAATAAGAGTAAAAAAAATATTAATTATGATATATTTACTATTTTTATCTCATTTATTTATTCTTCTTATATTTTTTCTTCTTATTTTTATTTTGATATTTAATCGCAATAAGAGATAATGGAAAATTCTAACTGCTGGTGACGTGAGAGATTTAATTAGAAATATTATTTCACAATAGTTAGCAATACTTGTTAATTGATCTCTTATGAGATGTTGAAATTTATAATTAAGATGCTCGTTGATAATAATGATTATCAAAATAATTATTTTGCAAATAAAAGAATTTAGAAAATTCTCTTACACGATTCATTTCATATATCTATTTGTTTTTGAATATTTTGAAATTTTTTATGTTAATGTCCAGTTTTGTCAATTTTTAATTGTAAAATAAAAATACAAAACAGCATATATCGAAAAAAACTTACCTGTTTGAGCAACCGCATCGAGCTCGGTTTGTCGACTTTCTTGAACTCGGCACATGGCGTTTGGATGGATCCTTGGCCGTCCAGGGGCAACTTAATATCCTGGGATTCCATGAGGATCTTGACACTCGAACTTTGCTCGCTCGGTAATAGCGGATCAAATTGCTTGTAGTCGACGTCCTGATCTTTGTCGAGCGATTTGTAAATCTGTGCTCCGGTGAGGGCTTTTTGATTGTTTCTCAAATTCTCGGCATAATAGTGATTGGACGACTTGCTTGCATCGCCGGAAAAGTATTTCTTATCGGCGATAAGAGCAGTCTGACTATTGAAGGGACTAACGTTTGTCTCAAGAGTGATGTTCGATGAGCAATCTAGAGCGGACCCAGAATTGGACGACGAGGGTCTTATGACCGGGGATACCCTCGTGTAATACTTTGGTAGAACGCTGCGTTCCTAAAATATAAAATTAAGAAACTCGTTAGTTAAAGTTAGTTAAAGTGTCACGTAAATTCTTCCTTTCTGAATTCAAAAAGATTGGGTGTTGAAGGTACAAGTGTTGTCAGATTCATTCGAAGTGAAAATATATCGATACGCGTTTGTAAGATGATAAAAAAAAAGATATGAGAGATGATATCTTACACAAGTAAGACACAAAACTAAGTTTTGTTCAATGTCAAAAAATATTTGAAATTGATTTTTTACTACTCGCAATTAAAAGATTGACGTTATAATATTTTTATATGTTTTTTATATGTTTTAAGCCTTTATTAAAATATTAGAGAAATATTTTGCAATAAAAAGTAGATAAAAGTGTTTGTGTTAAACCGGAGAAAACCGGAAGAGAGGGATCGAACTGGACACTACTGGACTTGAACTGTTTGCGCCACTTTGCGATAAAGTTGGATAATATACAAACAGTACAAAAAACACTAATCCGAAGAAGAAAATTAATTTTTTAAATGACATAAGAAGATTGTCCATAATAATATTAAGTTTATAAAAATATTAAGATTGCAAAGTTTATTTCTAGATTAAATTAAAGAAAATTAGTTGAATACCAATTTTAAGAAGAAAAATTTTGAAATATACGATTACCAAGAATATTTAGACTAATCTTTATGAAGACGTTTTGTGTTTTTAAAGACATTTTATTTTTCGTGTTTTATCTTATTTATTTTCACAAAGTCACTCAGCTACTATCACTTTGTTACTTTCCAAAATTATTATAAGCAACAAAAAGGAAAGTACTTATCAGAGACGAAACTTGTTTCAATGGAATGCACTCACGAATGAAAGTCATGCACTCGAAGAAGACAAAAGACAGATAAAAAATAATAATAATTCAAAAAGAAAGAAAATCGCGTTACCGACCACTACAGATCGAACGTCTGTTTGTTCGCTTCGCTGTTCACTCAAAGGGTTGAAATGTAAAAGTCGTACTATTTATACTGTCTCGGTTTATCAGAAATTGCGTTGAAAGTTCGCTATAGAGAGAGAAACAAATCATGAAAGAGCGAGAAAAATAGATAATAATTAATGCATACAGACAAGCAGAGTAAAGAAGAAGAAACATCGTGATGATTATCAAATAAGCCAATGACGAAAAGCCCAGAGAATCAAGCGGCCTGCTCAGAAAGTGATTAGATAGATGACTTTTACCCCTGAAGATTGATAACCTCGCGAACTTCACTGTTAAGCGAACATGTCGCGCGTTCTCGCAAATATATTTCTTCTCTCTCGAATTTATGTGGAGCATATTGCGCGATACTCCGAAAATCGAGAACTCGCCGAAATATTTCGTAATTATTATATCACGTCTCGATGCTACGAACGATAACAAACAGTTTATAATCCGCAGTTTCTGAAACTGTGAATTACAAATCCCTCAGTCTTTTCCAATACTTAAATGGTTTTGTTGTTGTTTTTTGTTTTTTTTTGTTTTTTTGCGAAGATTAACATTTTAATATGTTTTTTAACAGTATAAGCCCTCTCATTTGTTTGTGATTTTTCGCTTTTATAACTTTGCTTTTTTCAGTGACATTTAGCAGAGTGTTTTTACAAGTGTTTTTGTCATTTTTCTAAGTACTATTATTATATGTGAAAGCGAACTTCACTGTATAATTACGAGGTCGTAGTATCGATCTGGAAGTAGTCAAGTTTTAGGTCATGGTGCATCACGAATTATTTGCAGGAAAGTCAAATAAGACACGTTGTTCTGCATATAAAACATTGCTAGCCCGTAATTTGCATGATTTCCTTGCGAATAATTAAAGAGGATCTCATTGATGACATTATCATCAGCTATTGTTTTTTCATACAATCTTCTCGCACGATAACAGTTTCAGAAAGAAAAACAGTTTCATAATTCTAATAATTTTTATTCTAAGTAGATATGATCTTGTGTTTGAAAAATCTGTCATTTGTGAAAACACTCTTTCAAATTAAAAAAAAAAAAAAATTCCGCAATAATTGTTAACACTTAGAGATTAATTATTTTTTTGAATATATCTTTGCGAAGTTGCATAGTGTTACATCACTTGTGAGTGATAATATTCACTTTTTCACACAGTTCGAAAAACGGAACAACAAGTCTTTTTATAATCTCGGACAGATTTAAAGTCAATATTCCGATTTTCAGCTTAAATTCGGTTTCATTCTCCGTCGTTTTATTCTTTGTCGTCGTGTTCTGTTGTCGGTATAACACTGACAATGAGAATAAGCTGTTGTAAGTAAAATCGCTTAATAAGTGCCGCCTCCTTCTATTAAAAATCAAATGTTAGTAAATTTTACGGCACCTAATCCGAAGGTTAAATATTTAATAGCGGGAAACTACATGCACACGAATATAAAAATTGTTCTAGAATTCAGCTGTTCAGTCAGCGTGAAATAATAAATTATCCTTTGTGTTCTGCTGATGCGCGCCTCTCATCATGTTGATTATACTGTGTCAATTATACTGTGTCAAAAAATTGTGTGTTTGTTCCGCGGTCGTCACGTGCATCTTACATGTATGAGGTAAAGTTCATGTACGTTATGATATGAATTCTGTGACGTTTCAAGAGAAGGAAACCGAGAAATGTTTGACGTAATGTTCTGTAGCTTGCTCATCGGAGTTGAATTTACCGTCGTTCTCTGTTCACGCGCTTTTATGCGTATAGAAGCATATTTTTAGGTAGCGATTTACGAAAATTTTTAGCTTTATCACGCCCTATGTTTACGTAAAAAATAAAGAAATGTTGTAAAAGATATGTCATTGGTATTACTCGTGAAAATGTTTAGGAGCAAAAAAAAAAAAAAAAAAAAAAAAAAATAAGACTTATCTAAGAAAACACCTTAGAAGAAGGAAAAACATTGAAGAGTCATATATAATTAAATTATCGCGTTTAGAATAATGTATCCAGTTTAATTAAGTGTCCGTGATCTTTAGCGCGGTTTCTCTGTCACGATTGATTAGCAATCACAATCATTCACAGAAACATGCTCCACAGTAGATTTCACGTTATTCCAACAATAAAGAAATTTCACATAATATCTCCGCAATAATTTAAATTTTTTCTTTCTTTGTTTTGCAATTATTGTTAGTGCTAATGATCCAACTATATCTTGTGGGCTTGAAATAACATGTTGCACATAACATGGTGTCTCTTATCAATACCAATTAAAAAACCAATGTAAGAAAAAATTCTGTTGAAATTATTCTGTGCATGACTTCTGAACAACATTCGATTCTTCCCACAAATAATTCTTGTAGCAATAACAAATATTATGTGGATTTTCCAAGCACAGGTTTTAGTGTCCCACACATTCACATATTATTTCAATCCGATAAGGTCGATCGATTGAGTCAACTGTAACATAGATGACCATTTGACTTTGACGATTGTTTGACGAGGGATGCCGTATTGAACATTGAACTGATTGAGATTTCTCCAACGATTACGTGAAACACAATTTGAGCTTTTAAACTGATTAGAATCTCTGAAAAACATTAAATTTCTTACAAAGTAAGATATCGTGACCAATAAAGACATCAAGCTTTTTATTTACATTTGATGTTAACAATAGAATATTCATAATTAGAATCATGAATATTCATTAAGGACACAGTTACAATGCGTAACCTGATAAAGCTTTTTACTTTTTCTCTCTTTAATTTGACTGTACTTTGGTAGATTATTTTATTATAAACATGTCTGGAAAGTCATTTTGCTCAATTATGTTTTGCAGCTTTGATACAAAGTTTTTTGAGACACATTATGTAACAATGTCTCACATCGCGACTTCATATTTTAAAAGATAAGCTGAAGAACTTTCTCGAAGAGAGTTTGAAAAATACGGCTATCATGTGTTGATATTTACGTATTAGCTGCAGTGTCGTCATTTTGTACTCTTTCTTTCATCGAAGAAAAACATCAATACGCAAGTGTACAACAGCTTTGTTTTTTTTTTGTTTTTTTTTTTGTTTTTCAGAAATAAGTAACACGGCTCGATTTGATTAGCCACTGTTTTGAATTGATATTCTGTACTGATTTGTCGTGCAAAACCTTTCATATGTAAAATATATGTGATACGTGTAAAACATTTTTCCGACTCTCAGCCCATTTTTTAACAAATAAACAAAAAAAAAGCGTATTTTATTTTGATCATGTAAATCTACCGATCGTGTAATCGAAACATCCATCTACGTTATAAATAAAGAAGAAATTACAAAGATCTACGTTATAAAGTAAAGAAGAAATTGTTTTGCAAAACAAAGTGCAACACGTTACGTTATAATATGTTACTTTGTAATAAATATAATTGAAACGCGGTAATTAAATTTAAAACATTGCTGCCACATACCACCAAATTGTTTTCTAAGATATTGAAAGTATACTGCGTACTTCGCTTGGAATGGATTTTATTTTAGAGAAAACGCACATGTGTTTTGTTTCACAAAGTTGACACGAAAATTATATAACATAAACGTTTTAAAGGCATTTAACTTGAATTCTATTAGTCGAGCATCTCTTTTGAATATCTAATGTCAGTAAAAAAAAAAAAAAAAAAGAAAAAACATGATATGTCAATGACGACGGCGAGAAAATTTTCCGGATAACCTTGGACGCGAGTGTTCAACTGCATTACGCAAAGTTCCGTCAATAGTTTTTGAAATTAGATCGTTTATTTCTTTCTAAATCAACACGCACGACCTACGCGAGATATTTTTAGTGCTTCCCAATGTAGAGTCTTTCATTTCAGCTGGTGCTATTTTTGCATCGTATAAACGTTTGCCAGATAATGCATTTTCGTCCGAAAAAATGCTTTGTCATTTTGTTGGTACAACAATGTGTGCATCTTCCTCTTGCATTATTGGTGGATCTAACTATCAATGCGAAATTAATCTGAGAATTTTATTGCGAATAAATTCAAACAAGATTTGTCAATAGTGGACCTGCCAACATATGCGTATCTCATTTTTCTGTCAATGTTATTATCTCTCGTCATATAATAATTCATTTGAATTCATGAGATAAATATTGAATATTAAATTTGATACGTGTGTTTTCTCTTTATATATTGATTCAATATACAAAAGTTGATTGTTTATCTACGAATGTAATCTCTGAGACTACATCGGAAAAGAGAAGAGGAGCTAAAAACAATGCAACAGTTTTTTCAAATCTTTCTTAAGTAGATAACAACAATAGTGAAAACAAATAGAAATTAAATGGAAACATCAGTTTAATTAATATAATGACATGTCTCTCTCTCTCTCTCTCTCTGTATGTGTGTGTGTGTGTGTGTGTGTGGATGAGTCGTGTATGTATTATTCTATAACGATTTGTTTAATCTTGTATAGCACGCGCGTGACAGTCGCAGCGTGTGTTCTGCGTGAATAGAAAAGCGTGGGAGCCGAAATATACGCAACGTGCACTACTATAAAATCATATTGTGTGTACTATAGTCTTGCGTCATCGTCACGTCGTCAAGTCGAGACACGCTCGAGAAGGAGACGAATGTACACCTCTGACGAAACTGAAGTATATATCTTAAAATTATTATACATATCAATTTATTCTAAAATTTTAAAACTTTGAACTAAAATATTTCTCTGCCTATTTTTCAAATTTGACAATATTACTTCTCGATTTTGTATAAAGATGATAATTCTATTGTATTAAGTATTTCGAATTTTTTTATCTAAACGACATTGGGAAACAAAAGGTGTTTCGACCCGACGATGTTTTCCTAAAATAACTCAGTAAAGATAGTTGAAGGAAAACGAATTCAGCGAGCAATAAAAATGAATCGATATCGGGACTTCAACGCGTGTACATATTTTGCGCCGCGCAAACGAGATCTTTTATTTTTATTTCACCTTTCATTGATTTTTGTAATTGCTTCAAAGATGGCGATTACAATTTGTGTTGCATTAGCGATACAAATAATAAGAAAAAATTTAATCGATATATGTTAAAGTGTTGATTTTTCTTCCTGTACTTGATATGTGCCATCGTTATAAGGTTTTTTTGTCTACGCGACGCAATTAGTACACAATAGTGGTTTTTCCTTCTTTTGCAACGAGCAGAATTACGTTCTATGCATTCCAAAGTTGTCTTAGAGATTTTTAATATTTTAGACGTACCGGCGGCGTGGACGCCTGCGATGGCCCTTGCTGATGCATTTTAGCGCTGCGTCCGTAACAATTAAGACAACGTAGTGATAAGCCGACTGCACTTCTCACTGTCTTCCTGGCCAAAATATATTATTCTCGCGCGATGCAATGAGGGGCAAAGTGAAAAGTATGCTAGCGGAATGATACCTAGTGACGATAGTGCGTCACGATATCTCGGCTGTCGTTTGTCGCAATTATATATGACCGGCGTTATCGAGAAACGCAAATCCTATTGCTACTTTTTTGAGAGAGCAAGAGGTTTCTTTGTATATAGAATCGCGTTGCACACGTGAGATCGCAGTGCGATTTACCTATCTCCGGAGTTACCTGCGCAAAACGACCATATTCATACAAGTATTCTGTTATCAGAAAAGTACATCGTAGAAAATCCCGATCGATTACGAACGATCATTCAATCGTTTTAAATGTCAATATCTCGGTTGTCTACTTTAAATTGTGTTTTTAATTATTTTCATAATTCTTTCTTTATGTGATATACGAAATTACGAGATTACACAATTGGATTATTTTTCACGTAACACGACATCATAAAATGCAGAAAGTATGTAGAACGCAAATTGATGACAATGTGAATTTTACATTTCGTGTATTAAATTTTTCTTTTTCTTCTTCTTTACTTTCCTGATTTTTGAAAAAGGTTTGAAATTCAAAAAAAAAAAAATATACATGTAAAAGTTATTTTACTCCACTTTTCATCACAAAGAATTACGTAATTCCTTAGCATGTTCAAATTTACAAAGAGTTCCTTCTGTGTAAAGTCAGCAACCCGTCTTACTTTTGAGTAAAACGCTCAACGTGCATTCAGCGCTCGTTCGGTTTCGTGTCGATAGATCGACAAGGAAGAGCAGATTGTGGTTGTATCAGATATATATATGCGCGATCGTACCGAGTCGGTAATAACGTAACCGCCGAATTTGATCAACTACTTATCGATCGGAGTTTTGCTATACACATAGTGCTTATAACTATCGAATCTTGTTAAATCTTTAATTTAATTGTTGCTTTCACTATTTCACAATAACAGTTTTATGTGACATTTATTGCGTAGTAACGTGTTCTATATTCTATCATCACATGTGTTTTCGCTTTATCTCTTGTTCACTTTATTTTTCCGATTGAGACAATTGTTTGAGAATCAAATTTTTGACGTCGTTGATTAAAAAAATTAGTTTAGATGAAAGTCTTTAAATAGAGAAAAATATATGTTGAGTATGTTATTTACTAAAATATTAAAGTTAATATAGTTATTTATGATGCTCCTTCCCCCTATGCGTAATAATATTTATTACTGGGTCTTCCAATACTGGCTTGTAAAAAATGCATCTTTTGACAATATTTGGTTCGAGCATTTGATCTACAAGCGGACAGTTGTCTAATGTTTACAAGTCATAATTTTGCTTACACATAGTATATCATATTCATACAGACGGAATCCGCGCGTTTTCCGGTCGTCCTTGATATTTCAGACGTATACCGACACGAATCTGCGATGTAGAAGCTAAATGAAATTTGCCTGTGATATAAATGTTTATCTTAATTCTCGTCTACCTTGAGCCGCGAGTATCGGTCGATATAGTATAGTGGCAATCAGATACTATCCGTCGAAAGTCGATATGTGTTTTATAGCCGGCCTTTCTATCTGAGAAAAGTTGACTCGCATCGCAAAGTCCGGGAACGGGATCCGAATAGTTTTTAATGAGAATTAATGATAAAGTCGATAATGTTTTATCGTCAAATGATTTATTGATTTATGCTTTCTATCAGTGTTACAAATGCATGAGATGAAAAAAGTGGAGGTTCGGAAAGAGTATCGATTATACTTCTTTTTACATCAATATTTTTTTTTTTTTTTTTATCGTTTTCGAATATTTTTTAAAAAATTTTCTTCTGATAATACGCAATGAACTAAAAACTAATAAATAATCAATTTTATTATTTTATACTTTTTATATTTCAGATTTGTTTACAATTGTTTTAATCATAAAACTTTTTAGTAATTAAGACTTTTGTTAGAATAATTTCTAATATCAAAAAAGTTTGTTATATATCTCGAAATAATCATATATCGTTAAATTAAAGCGTAAAAAGCGAAGAAATTTATGATTTTATGACTTTACTTCGATAGATTACAAAAAAGAAGAATTAAGCGAAAAACAAACAGATAAAAAAATTATAATTCTTTTACAATATAATTCTTGTATAACTTTGCAAATCTTATTTGGTCTTATATATTTGTTGTTTGATAATACTAATCGCTATCGATACTTCTTTTCCGATATATGTATGTACATATAAATATGTTTCTTCCGATAAGTCATGTGTATCGATATTTTTCTTTCGATACTTCTTTCGATATCCTTAGGCAGATAAGCACCGAGCCATCCGGAAGGTGAGCTATGAACACAATGACAGGTTATTCAATCCCAAGAGAGAGTTCGAGATCTTTCTGTTGAACGACGGTCTTTCTGCGGAATTTCAACATGATGCTGCTATAACAAGAACAGATCTGGGCAATTATTTAACATATAAAACAAGTAACATTTCTAACAGTTTCGTCTTTTTCATTATAAAATGTAATACCATTAGAAAAATAATTTGAAATAATTTTGTTTTGATATTTTTTACAAAAATATATATATATTTTTTTAATTTTTTTTCTTTCACTGACAAAGCTTATTAAATTTTTAAAATTATTTGATCTCATCAAATTATCTCATTTTCAAATATTTTACACAAAAATTAGAATGTTACAATATTATTATGGCGACAAATTATGATTTAACAAGTCGTTATATATACAAAATAAGATACAAAAGTTACTTTGCTACAAAAAAAACCATTATTGGAAAGAGATTATTTATAAAATATATGTTGACACAATAATGTTAATACATAAAATTTTATTTTCAGTGAATGTATACAAAAATCAGATCATTATATATATATATATATATATGTGTGAAATTTTTGTAGAGCCCAGAACTGATCAACACAGTTCTGATCAAAGATTCGGTTTAAATTGCATTCTCGTGAATGAACCAGAATTTAATTTGTCAAGTTCGCGCGCTTATCTTTCTTGGTGAAATGTATGACGATTCTGTTGACGCGTAGAATCGTATCGTCTATTTTTAAATCGAGCGTATGTATAGGATGTTCGCAAATTTGTGATTAATGCGAAGTAACAAAATTCCGCGTCGATTTCTAAATTTTTTTCTAATAAACAATAAAAGTCTTTTATTGTATTGTTTATAGAATTCTCGTATATTCTCGTAATTCTCACGCGTTGATAAATATTGCAAATCCGCATAAATAAATAAAACTACTCGCAAATTTTTTAAATGTTTCCCTTACTTTCTTCTCTTCTCGCGTCTTATCATTACACATGTACTTTGCGTATTATTCAACTCTTTCGGAAATTTCCTCGTATGTTTGTCGTCGCAATTTTCAACAGAATGTACGTGTCACACCTTGTGCAAACAATCCAAGAATGTGTGGGCGATGTTCATCACCGCGATTTACTCCGTTATCGTTTTGATGTTACAAGTGTTATTAATACTGCCATCCATATGTGTGTATGTGTTTATAATTCATTTTTATTTATTTTATTGTTATGGATATATTAACATATTTTTGTGCGAAATTCTATTCATGCATGCGGGCATTAATCCAGCGTTTTATTATCACGAAAGCGCGTAATATCTTATATTATTTCTGTAATGACTTTATTTTATGTTATCGTGTCTCCCGTTTTTCTACCTTTAGTTTTTTGCGCGCGCATGCCGATCGATATTTCCGCGAGACGGGGACTGCAACACGAATTTAGACAGAACGCTGGTTATCCGGCGACCGGTGAAAATTGCCGCGTGTTCGCTAAATAACTGTGGATTCGGAAAGATCGAATCAAGTTTCTGCTAAAATTCTACATCGAAGTTTTGGACGGAGCTCGAAATAGCGTAATCTTTAATCGACGCGACTGAAACCGGTACAAATTTTTTGGCGAGTCTAGATTTCGATGCTGTAAACATGCGGGACTGCAAATCTCTACGTATAATGGACATTATATTATATGCTTTTGCATTGTATTTTTGCAGCATCGAAAATCTAACTTAGCAAAATTACATCTTTTTTTCCTTTTTCAAAAGAATTTATCGTTTTTTTGCTTTTTTTTAGTTTTAATTATTTGTTTAAATATATACATATATATAGTTTACAGAAAGTTTTGACTCGTTTTTTACTGCAAAAGCACGTAATAATGTTAGTGTGCGATCAAGTGAATTGTTGACCGTGACTTTCCGAGCCAACATGCGATTTCTCGCTCGTTAAATATAGATCCTTCGAAGCGTAGTCGAGAATTGCAGGCATGAGACAATAAGAACAACGCAGAAGAGATCAGGATGGAAAGGAATTGCGGCGATCAAGAATATACGAATATACGTTGTACAAAATAAGTGGAAATCTATATAATAACAAGAATCTAGTGTATTCCTCAGTCTTTGTACATCATTTTTTCATATCGGAATCACAAATATATAGTATCTATCACATATTTTGCGAACTTCCAAACCTTCCAGTTTTTCAAATTTAAAGAAATTGTATCACTATTGATAGTCCAATGATTCTAACTTTGCGAATCGCGAGAAACAAAAAAGTTTTTTGTCTCTTTCTATGTAGAAAGAGACAAAAAAAAGCTACTCGACAATGATGTTCAAGAAAAAGAGAAAGAAGATCGAGATGTATATATATATAAAGAAGTAGGAGAAAGGAAGAAAGATGTCGGGTCATCGGGAAAAGAGAGTTTGCGGCCGGAAAGTTAAGAAAAAAAATTTGCCATAAAAGCGGCAGACGCCTGCCGTGCAATGGAAATTTCCAGAAGCCTAAGGGTGGGGAAGGTAGGCATATAGGAGAAGTGGAGAATGGCAAGGAGAAAGAAGGGAGAGGGAGAGAGAGAGAAAGAGAGTCGGTGAGTCAATGAGCAAGCGAGGTAACCAGTGAACGACGAGGGTGACTACTGTGGCGGGAGTAAAAGGGTAGGGCAAGCACAGAAAGCAGCGACTCCTGGCCGCGGAAACCAGACAGACGCGGCTGTTGCGAAGAGAAATCTAGGAGAGAGAAACGGAGTAACACAACTGAGTGTTCACGGACGATGCTGTTCTTACCTTCGTTTTCGCGAAGGGCGCCAGGCACAAGGGCCATGGCTGCATCATCTGCCTCCTATGGGAGCCGGACATCCTGTCGGCACGTAGGAAAGAGGGGAATGTGTGTTGACGATGGCCAGAGAGGGACGATAGCGGCGGCAGCGGCGGCTACACGTTTTCACACTCGTACGTGTGTCGGTGGCCTGTCTTACACGGCGTGGCTATGTAGTGGTCGTCGTGCTTCTTTTTGTTGGTTAGGCTATCGATTGCTTATCTTGGCCGTCTTGTGTGCAAATCTCTCTCTCTCTCTCTCTCTTAGCGAACAAAGTTATTTCCGCGTTGAGTTGCTTCGGTGTCCCTCGCGAGCGACGCCGATGAAACGTGTCGCAGACCGGGTAGATGGAACGCTGCGATGACTCTTCTCTCGTCAATTCGCGACCGGCGCAGTTCGCGTTGGTCGGCCGACGAATGCGTGCGTATATGTACGCAGATGCGTGCGTAAGTGCGTGCGTGCGTACGTACGTACGTACGTATGTACGTGCTTGCGTGCGTGCGTAAATCACAGCCAAATCACACGTGGCTCTGTTGTGACAACAAATTCGCTGTGACTGGATTTAACACGTCGTTGGTGTCGTCTTCGTCGATGCAGGCAGCGATTGCGGCTGATCAGAAGCACACGCTTTCTCTCTGCGCGCTTTTGATCGATCGCCCTCGATATACTGTATTGCGCGCCGTCGCGTGTCCTGAGTATATATCGCAAGTCGATGTTCCGCGTGCGTGCCTGTCTGCGTGCGTATGTGTGAGCGAGCAAGTCTGGTGCTGATGGTTGTCGATCGAGCCCGGTGCGCGGATGATGTTACGCACCCTTGGAACGTGGGGAATTATTGGGGTTCTAAGTAACGGCCTTGTGGTGGTCTCCACTCGTCTCCTTGATTGGTGTTTACCGCACTGCTATAACCGCTACTTCCCAGAGTTTCCGCGAATTGTGCTTTCGTTTCTACGAATTCTGCTTTGCTCTCCTATTTACTCCCGTCTTTACGAATTTCGCTGAAAGATTAGAGGAAAGGCAGCAACCTTCTGTGCGATGAGAAAAAGAAAATCTCTCTTTTTCGTTTCTTCTGTGCACAGTTGTGCACGCGCTGTTAAACGTTCTCTCGACGACGTGTGTTATTTGCTCGTGGTCAGCGTAACTTCGTGCAGTTGTGACAACGGAACGCGAAATTCCTGGCGATCTGCCGATCGAGACCGAGTTCAAAGATCTCGACTTTCTCCACGTTATGCCGATTTGTTGTCGTCTGCGTCTTGTTGTGTCAATTCGCAATCGTCTCCGTCGTTGTTGCGGCTCCTGTATGGCCCGGTTGGCATGCAAAAGTCTGATGTTACGTGTGTTTGGGGAACTTTGCTAATCGGTTCGGGGGGTTTGTCTCTTTTATATACACGCCGCTGCGGCCGCTTAAGCGCCGCCTCCTGGGGCGCATGGTCTAGGGTGGGGATGGATGGGTCATCGCGGCGTCGCGGCGCGACAGGTCTGTGTCGCACGTCGCTCGCGAAATTATCATACATTGGTGAGAGACCACACGGATGCGACGACGCTATGAGTATAATACGATAGATAGATATACTTCTAGGTGCGGAAAAACAAGCTGTTAAGCACCACTTTGATTGCATCATTTGAACGAGTAGATTAATTTGTGCAAAAAGTTTTTTTTTTTTTGTTGGTTTTCCCTCTTGAGGAAAAGGCAGATTTTTGTTACCAATTAAATTAATAGAAAGTCAAACTTTTAATTTACACGTGAAATTGTAACAGAGATGAAGTAATCTGGATGCGCACACGCTTTCTTTTTCAGATTCCCTTTATATATACACGACGATTTTTGAGAGGATTTTATTACAGTTAATAAAAAAATAAAAAAATAAAAATATCAAGACAAAGGTCAATTCGAGCTATTATGATGAGATGTTAGTATATTTAAATATGGTTTTTATTTAGAACTAATAATCAAACGTTTCGATTCTATATCGGATCTCCTTTAGTTACAAACTGAAATATAGTTAGAAATTAGTTATATAAATATAGTTACAAACTAAAGGAGATCCGATAGAAACATAATAAAAAGAAAATTACATAAGCATAAAATAAAAATACAAAAATTATGCCGACTTTGTATTTTCATTTTTGTCTGCAAACGTAATTAAATAAACCTTACCTGGAAGAATAGCAAGTTGAGCAGTATACCATAACACAGAAGCTAGATACGATAATTATCTACCAAGAAGTCCAAACAAGTAAAATTAATTAAGATAAAGAAATCTAAAAAAAATCAAAGTTCCAATCAGTCACAACAATAAAAACATACTTAGTCAAGCAAATAGCACTTATGTTAAATTGGTGACAAAGAATGAACTAAAAATCAAATTACTAAGAAAGAACCACAGTGTACTGATTTACATCTTCAAATTGCTTGCTTATAAATATAGTTTCCCCCAACACAAAATCCGATAACGAAGTTATTTTTGAAAGTCATAACCAAACAAAAGAAGAAACGTTTACTGTTTAAATTTATATTGTTGTAATAAGGAGGAGTACGGTCTTTTTCTTCTCAGTGTCAGATATAATGTTGATGGGATTTTTTTGTAATTTACTATGGAGTATTTTGGAAACGGAAAAATTTTCTTTTAAAATAAAAATTTTCAGTATTCAAAATTTGATGCCTTGCCAATCGCGCGCGCGAAAGTTCCGTATCAATTTTGTTCAATAAACACTGAGACATTGTCAGTTTTTCTATTGATCTGATAATCTTATATATTCTATAATTTTAATCTTTAATTTTTTGTTTGTTTGTTTAACTAACATTACAAATTAACGCATTTAATTCGGACAATATTCTTGTTCTGATCTAGTTTAAAGAATCTTTTAATATATTCTTCAATATAATATATTAAAAGATTTTAATCTACTTAATTTATTCAGACTTCTATATTCTATATTGTAGTTTGTACTATATTTATTTTTATTAATTTAATTAGTATTGTTTAGTTTTTGTCATTATAATTGTTCACTTTTTTTTATCAATAATAGGATAAAAGTGAAAAATGAAACAATTATAAATAAATAAATTATATATAATATAATAAATAAATTCTATGGAAATTTCTTTCCTCTCTACGCAAAATTATATGAATACAAATATTACGAAGGTGATCCTTATTTTTAACCATAAATTTTTTGCGATGTTTCTGATGTAACGCTACTGATATATTTTGCACTGATACAATATCTCAATGAGACAGATTTTCTAAAAATGCTTTTTATCGCTTTTTTGTGAGAACATCTGTGTTTGTATTGAACACGTAATATATAAAACACGTTTTAATTCCATAATTAGTACGTTATATATATATTATATATATAAATATATGTATTATATATATATATATATATCTTATATATATATATATATATCTTTGTGACATAGTTTTTAGTATGTTAAGTTCATTCTCTTTTTCATCATAGATTCGATTATATTAAAGACGACGCGAAATTGTTCATATGTGACGTCCTGAGATAAATTATGTAGTTTACGTAATTCGGCCGTGATTAAAGGGTTGTTTGATATGTAGCGCGTATTCACACACAAGCAACAGTCGTCTTACATCGATGTTCGTCAAGAAAGGTTCAAACGGCGCAATCTCGACCGTTCGTGGAAGGTTCGAGACGTCCGACCTCTTTCGATCATATATGCGGTAGCCAGTTCTGTCTCTGTCTGCAACGTACCGCGTATACATCTCTTCCGTAGAAGACTCGGATACCGTTCTTTCTTCCTGCTTTTCTAACTGCGAGTCCTTGTATATATAGCGTGTTCAATAGAGTTACCATGCTGCAAGACTAGATAACATACGCGATTGCTTTGATGTATATTTTATAACTCGTTTCGGGCCCGTTGCAGCTTCAACATTCCTCCCTCTTGGGATTTTATATTAATCTTTTTTTGTGGACTAACTTCTAAAACAGTTTACTAGTTGGACTGACTGGGTCTGTAAGATCCACGTTACTTTAAAATCAGAAATCTCCGCGAAAAATCAATATGTTCTCTTTTTTTTTTCTTTTTTTTTTTTAATTGGAAGTTTGAACGATTCTGCGTCGATAAAGACAAACAAATTGAAAAAATCTTTAGTAGTTTCGAAAATATAAGCGTTAAAAAAAATTAACTCCAACTAGAGATACCGGTTTGAAATTTTTGGGTAGGTCTGGACGATTCATGCATTATTTTGTATCTTAATTTTTAAAGTAATTAAAAATAAAAACTTACTATCATAAAGTATAAGTATTTATTAACATGAATTGAAATAATGATAAAATAACATTGAAAATTATTAGTTATAAGTGCACTTTTAGGTTGTCCACTTACTGTGACATTTTCACATTTTCGTATTTTTATTAAAATAAATATACTTAACGTAATTTTAGAAATTTAATGGTTTCAGTTTTCAGTAATTGAGTGTATCAACTTGTTATAAAACAAACATTGTTTAATTTTATGGTACTTTTACACATTAAATCAGCAGATATGTTGCCGCTAGATAAGCGTTCGAATACTGGGACATTTACCGTATATAATTTTTTCTAAAAATAAGATTATGTACTTATTTTTCTTATTTGTGTTGCCGAAGCAGGAGAATTGATACTTTTTTATAGCAATACCACAAATTACCGAGCTTCTCTTCGTAGAGAATGCGGACTTTCTACAACGAATTATCGCGCTAATTATCAAGTGTCCTCTTTTTCTAACAAAAAAAAATACAGAATTGTTTGCCTGGCTTGCAATTTTGATTGATAAAAGTGCACGAACATAAAGAAGAAAGAGTTGAAAAAAACGGATTACTCCGTTTTGCAAGAGTTGATATTTTATAATTTTGATAATTGAGTAATTTATCAGTGCGTATGTAATTAATCAATCTTTTTTTATGCACGATATTACGCGCGTTTATCTTTCGTTTATATAATTATTTATTCGCTTGTTTAGTAACATTTGAGACAAGTTGAGATGACTGCGTGAACTCCGACTGATCATGTTTGAGAAAAGAAAGTGATACATATTGCGGCTTCGCCGATTAAAGTCATATACACGTTGTCTCTATGCAAATTAATTATATAGTGCAACTGGTTGCTCGCAACTTCCTCACGTTGTTTTTTTTTATCGCTGGATAGATAAGAGATTGCGTTAATTACATATAACCGTCACATATTTTATGACGAACAATATAGTAAGAAATATCGGATATGTAAACGTAAAAAAATTAAATAAGATAAATTCAAATAATTCGATTTATTTAAATTGAATATAAATCTCCTGGGTTTTGTTTGCATTTGTGAATCCGAATAAACATCACATTGCTAAATAAAAAATTGAACTTCAAAAGTGTAAAATTTTATTTTATTTTTTTTATAATTTGTATGGTAGAAAAGAGAAAACAATTTTTTCAAATTTTTTTTCTACAATAAAAGTGTAGATAGTTCTTTATATTTAGACTATTCATTAAATTTTGTCGACACACATCATCGCATTATGAGCAATAATGCGAGTGTTTTTAGTGACATTAACGTTAAGAACGAGGAATCCTGCAAGCGCCGGTCGAAGAAGTTTCGAAATGTTATCTATTTTTTGAATTTGGAATGATTCTATTAAAAAAATATATCTTATCTTAATCATTTCCACTTAAGATTCATATTGTAGATAGATATATAGATTACACTGTGAAAAGTCACGTTTCGAATGCAACAAGTTTTTCAAACAACAAAAAAACCACTCCTTTTTAAAAACTATTAGATATTCATATTTTATTAATATTTTTATATACAAATGTATTTTAGTACTAATTTAATTTATTACTAATTTATTTAGTACATCTGTCACGTATATATAATAATTTAAAAATTTATATAAAAGTTAAATATGTTTCAATTCGTAAAATGTTTGTGTCAGTTATGTAACAAAACCGTTTTTATCATAAACAATGGTAATATGCTTGTAAACAGTGTTATCGACGAAACGATTTAAGCCGGCTCTCACAATAAAAACAATCTTGCGTCATACAATTAGTAAACAATGAAATAACAGGTAAACAAAGACAATCGCGCATCTGACAAAGTTTACAAAAACATTGCATATACGTAAAGAAATGTCAGTAAAATATTTGATATAAAAGTAATCAGCTGTAAAAGCCATTTAAAACAATTTGCATATTCTGAAAAATTAAGTGCAATAAAAAAACATGTAAGTTAGGTCAACATGTGAGAATATTTGTCGTAAAATCTTACCATTTTGTCGGAATAACATCTAAATAAAGCTAATAAACTTGTGCTTGAAAGTGACTACACAAAGTAAAAGATATCAGGATATTAGTCGTGAAAAAACTTGTCGTTGTTTGTATATCGAAAAGCAAACTTGCACGGTTTATCTCGCGGTTGTCACTGCTTCGTATTACGCAAAGCGCGCTATGCAAAGCACACGTTTAAAGTAAGCACGTTGCATCCCGATAAGGTATTCATATTCAATTGTTTTACATTTTTCACTTTGAACCGCGTTTATGTCAGAGAGTTTTCTTTGTACTATGTTGTACTATGTTCTCGTAATATGTTCGAGAAATCCTAAATTTCACTTGTAATATGTTGGAAAAATCCCGAATTTTCAGTGGATTTTCTGAGTGCATTAAATCACATATCAAATCATCTTGAGGTGCATCAAACGTCATATATACACGTTTTTTCTTATAAGACATGTGTAAAATCTTTTTGTCTCTACAATTTCAATAACTTGTACCTTGATTTGTAAATTGTAAAAATAATTCGTAACGTAATTGTTTTTGCTCTCGCTGACGTTCGCGAATTCAGGATTCGGAATCATTTGCCAAAATTATTATCAAAACGCGCGTTACGACGGAAATAAATGTTTTTAGTTTTTGTGACACATTCAAGACTGAAATAACATATATTTTATAATAATATAAGAATTATGCATATACTATGTTCGGAAAAGAAAATACATATGATGACTTGACGCGTATCGAAAATTTCCTTTACTAACAAGAGACCAATTTCCCATCACAAGTAATTTTCTAGCCATTTGGTCACAATGGAATATTCTCCTCTTCACTTACTTAAAGTAGTTGAAGTGAAGATGTTAGTAATCTTTTCTTAACAACTTCAAACGACGAGTTTTGCCAACGCGGTACGTTTCCTATGTTACTCTTGCGAGGACGAAGGTCAATAAGCGCACTGCAACCTGAATGTGCGTAGAACATTTTGAATTTAACATTAGCAAATAACTGTTAACATTTCTCTTTTGTAATACAATCATTTGAGGATCATTCACGAAATCTTAATAAGTTGATTAATGTAAGTAATATATTATATCTGTTTCATCAAAATATTCTTCAATTTACTTATAGACATTCGCAATAATAAACAAATACGCATAAAAATGTTGATAATTTAATACTTGCACCGTGCACTGCTAAAACATTCAATGCGATTGGGTGTCAGGTGTTTAATTCTAATACGAAATTATATATTCAAAAATGAAAAGGATGAGAATTTTTTGGTTCAGCATGCTGAGAAAACGCGAAAAGATTGCCGCGGTAAAATAAAAAATGTGTAGAATTTACACACACACACACGCACGCACGCACGCGCAATAGAAGTGCATATATATATACATACATACATATATGTAATTCCATTTTAATCACAAGAAATCATTTAAAAAATCTTTAATTTTTAAATTTAAATGTCTTAAAAGTAATATAAAAGCAAACATGAAGTGTGCATGGACACTTGTAGTCATTTTCGTGGTCTATTCATATATTTCACTAACATAAGGCGCAAATTTTAAGAATCTCATCTGCATACGTTGAACAATGTAATTGAAGAGCGCAAAATATGAGTAAATATGCACGGACTTCACACACGATGCTGAGCAACGTGAGCCAGTTGAATATTAACTCGCTGAATCGCGAATTATTATTATTATTTTTTTTTTCTATTCCATCTATGGTCAGTCACGCTAGCAAATCTGGCCTGTGATAATGATTAGAGTATAAGCTTTTGGTTATTCAATGTCACATAGAGCGAAATGACTTTGAGTGCGAAACGTAGATATTATTTGTTGGTAACGAATAATTAGAATAGGATAATTTTCTTATTATGCTGAGAGACGAAGTTTTCTGTCTATTGTCAGATAAAATTGGAGTTTATGCATAATTATGTCAAGTAAATTATTTTGTAAGAAAAATGTTTATTTTTTTATAAAATATATCTTTATGTGTAAAATAAATTTGCTAACAAAATTGTCGTTTTCTTTTTTCTTACAATGACAGTTTGATGTAAAATTGTTTTCTCTTTTTTTTATCATCATTTCTTATTATCAACAATTAAATGCAATAAGAACTCTCATCGCTTTCCTCAAAACTTTTGAATAAAAACTATTCTGTTAAGTGAAGCTTATATAATATTGAATAAACTGAAATTAATGCAGTAGGACAACAGTTCACAGTACATAATCGTTCAAATAAACGCGTAATTATATCGCATCTACGCAGAGCGTGGGATCTTGTTTACACATAGTTATTTAATATTTACTATTTATTGCAAGACTCAACGCCGACTGGCGGCTTTCATTCGCACAAGTGTTCACGCAACGTAGAAGCAGTATTGTTATCAAAGTCAATAGATATATGTACATATATAGTCGTGAACTTGACCTGTACAATACGACGTGCGGTTACTCGACGAAGATTCGCGAAGTTGCGCTGCACGCGCACACGTTGCACTCGCACGTGTTGCCTGCAATCGAATATATTGTTTCGCAATCGAGAGCGCGTGTTTTTAACCCTTTATGGATTGACTTTCAAAACAGTCTACTAGTTGGACTGACTAGATTTGTATGATCCACGCGATTTTAAAATAAAAAATTTTCGCAAACAATCAATATTTTCCAATTTTTTTTTTTTTTTTAATCAAAAGTGGAATGATTTTGCGTCAATAAAAAAGTCAAATTAAAAAAATCTCTACTAGTTTCGAAGATATAAGCGTTTAAAAAAAACTAATTTTAAAAACTTAGTAGTCTCTTTAAGAGACATCGATTTGAAATTTTTGAGTGGGTCTGGAAGACCCATGTTAGTTTACAAAAGATTAGCCTTCGGCGCTTTTTTATGACTTTATATCTCAAGAGTAAATCTCGATTGTTTGGAATTAACTGACGCTATTTACTCGATGCCAAGGAAAAGTACCTGCTGAGAATTCGTTGGTTTTGAAGTCATCAATACTGTACATAAAAAGAATGGATCTCTGTACAAAACAACATTCAAACAAAATTTATTGCGATATCACAAGTATGCATTAAATCAATATTTTGTGAAAAAAAATATTAAATTAATGATATTGATAAAATTATAAATACAATCTCGGCATTAAAACAGTTTCCTTCCAGATATTTATTTTGTAACACATTACGCAATCGCTTTTGTTGAGTTTGACAAAAGATTTTCCACGAGAATTGAAGCAATTCACCCGTTCGCACTTGGTTGATACTGCGACGAATAGGTAAAACAAAGACGATAATTCTGTTTGTAAAAAAAAACCGTGACGCCAATGACCATGAAAAGACTGACTATAGATAAAGTTTCCTGCGGATTTCTTCGTTAAAACTTTAAATTGACTACATGTGATACATGTATATATATATCTTTGTATGTGTTCTTTTTTCTTAATCAATATCACGTAATTTTTTCCAAATATAGTAAAAACATTCGCATATGATGCTAATGAAAAGTTGAATAAATAACTGTATTGGAAAAATTAAGCCGTTTACAAAATTTAAATTTTTGTGTCTCTCGTTGATCGATTACTTAATCATAGTTAGACAGAATTATTACTTAATTATAGTTAGATAGAACGCGCGATCTTATTGCTAAAAGGTTAATCCGCGGCTCGGTGAGCTCGCTAGCGTACGCAGTAATTAATTAATGCAACGGAAGCTTCGACTCTCCGCTGCTCCTCCCGAACGTTTGGATTAATTGATACAACGTAGTGCATAACGCGCGATTGCCATACCGGTAAGTAACGTCATTCCATAATTGCGAACGCTAAGTATATAACTATGCGAAAACGCAACAAATGTAACCTAACCCTAACTTATCGTTAGGCACTCTGTTCGATAAGATATTCCGGAAAGGTGGTTCTCTTTCGTGCGATTCATTTTCAATCTCGAATCTATTTCTCAACAAAATCGATGCCAATCTCCACAACAGAACACCCGTTATTACCGTGAAAGTATGATTATCCGCAGCTCTCTTTCTGAAGAATGAGAGACATTGTATAGTCGACGATACATGCAAGCGCATGCAGACCTCTCGTGAAGTTAGTGCGCGCACGCGAAACTATTTTTCTGATGAACTTGAAGATATCCTCTCAGCTTGCGCGATGATGCTATTTACGCTCTTCTCGTAACGGTGGAAGGACGCACGTTTGATAGTTAATGAGTTTTTATGTGAACAGCGTATTTCATGTTGCGAACACGTTTTCGCGCGACACTATATACTTGCCGATATATTTCGCACGCTACATTATTGAAACATCAAGATTAGTAACATCCGACTATTACGCGTCTCGATATCGTAGAGATTAAAGAATTATGCAATGCTTACTTAATAAGTGTTTAATTCGGAACGGAGTCGCACACAATGATGTTCAGTCGCGAGTTCACTTTTGAGACAAATATAAAGTATATCACACATTGCAATTGACATTTTTTTATAAATTGACTCTTCTGAGAAACTTTTACTTTCAAGTAGATCTTATGTCATCGTATTATCATTAATATATATGATTTGCTTTTTCAATAGTAGTAAAATATATTAGTTATATTGGACTTTTTTTTATCATTATAATATTTGTGAAAATATCGTTCAGACTATCTCGAAGATATGATCGCAAACACTGATTTATTAAAAATTGACGTTATTTGTCAAAATTGTCTGGCGCATATCGGAAGATAGTAATACTGAAACATTTCCAAACATTGAATCATATATATGTTAATTATTTAAGTGTGTGTGTGTGTATATTAAATATTTAAAAAACCACAAGACATAAAGATATAAATATTTGTATCAAAAATATTAAATAATTGCACACAATTTCAATCATTGTAATGCTAAATTTAGCATTTTTTTTATTGTTAATCATCACGATAAATTTACCACTATTGTTTAACGTTCGAGTAACATAAGAATAAATTTTAATACAATATTTTAATATATTTTAATCTTGAATATGTGTACAAATTTTGTTTTTCTCATCAACTATAATTCGAATTTTTTCAGCGATGGTTTATCGACAAACATGCTCATATTTCAGAAATTGTTTATATACAAAATGTTCGGTAATCCGTGTAAACTAGAAAGCGATCGTTGATGAATTGAAACTGCTTCGCGCACATGCAACCTGATTTAATCAAAATATATTGACGGGCGCGTTACGTCAGACTAATGCAATTGAAGTAAATTCATCATGACGCAACACTCTACTTACGCCGTGGCAACAATGTAAGATTTATTAATGTCGATAAGTGTGGAAAATTCCACGAGATTTATGAATTATCCGAGAGAATAGAATAAGAAATTGCACAGGATGGGTATGGCTGTTAAAGCTACAGTAGTCGTTCAAGTAACACATAATAATTGTACGAAATAGTCAGGTACGTACAATCAAAATTTATTATTATTCTTATTAAAAATGTAGAATAATGCGCGTTACGTGAAAAACGCATGTTTTCTGAAAATTACAATTAGACATTCTGACAGTATCTAAAACACTACACACATGTGAAAAAGTTGATTACCGAGGTAATAAATAGATAGTAAATAACAGCTGCTTTCAAAATTGTCCTGAGAAACAAAAACTGCAAAAAAAAATTTTATAAAATCGGAATAAAATCGATTTTTTTTTTAACATCTTTGATATATAATGCATTATCTAAAACATCTAGAATCTAATTTCAATCTAGCTCTAACACATTCCGCAATAGTCTTCTTTAGCGACGGTCCTGGGGCCAAGTTGAACAATTACACATGTGCACTTATCGCAAGAATCGTCTGCGTCGGCGACGTCTTCGTCGTCGCGGCTAATTGGCCCAATGGTTTGCTCGGGGGGGCACGTCCAACATGGTTGCCCCGATCCCCCGGAGGGGGTCAACGAGAAGTCATCAGCCCTCTCTATCTCTCTCCCTCTCCTTCTTTGGCACCCCCTCCGGAACAATCGTCGAGAATTAATCGACGATGCGCCAGCAGACGGCAAGATAACAACGGAAATTTCTTTCTCGTCAATCGAGGCCTTGATTGAGTCGCAAATGTGCTATCGTCTCGGCTTGTAAATACGCTATGTGAAGCTACAAGTCTTTGCAAAATTAACAATATGCAGTTTATGGCTTATTTTTCCATCTTTTAATCTGGTCGCGCGTGCAATTTTTCCGTTACTTTTGTATAAATACTTATTAAAAGTTGAAAAGAGTATGTATATATATACACACAATAAAGCACTATCTATGACTGCGTTCCGATATTCACTGCCAGTACTGGAAATCTATAGTACATGTGACGTGAAGTAAGATTTTTAGTACTGGCAGTGAATATCAGAACGCAGCCTATATTTATAATGAAACAGATAAAAAAAGAGAGACTTAATTTACATTATAAGTGATACAACTTTTTTTTATTGTGTTTTGATCGTATCATTGACAAGAACTATGTGAAACAGTTTTATTTACGCCAATGGGCGTCTGCTGAGTATAAGCGACATATCGGATCGTTAGTAATCATGCGTGATAATTATGCGGTTGGACCTGTTAGATAAGCTCATGGAATTCTACTGGACACTATACACTCACGCCAGTATAACGTAACGTCAGGCGACACATGATATGTATCGCTTCGGCGGCAGGTACGGTAAAATTCTTTGGGGTTGCTTCAGTTATTGCGTTCAAATAGATTTGGAAGGAAGAAAAAATTATATTTTTTCCAAATATATTTTTTATTTGCATCTGATTTTAAATAAATCCAAATAAAAAATATTATATTTGGAAAAAGTATAATTTTATATTTTTGTTAAAACAAAAGAGAGCGCGCCATATTAGTTTTTTATTTTTTTATTTATTTTTTACTTATATTGTAAGAAAGATTGTAAAAATGCAATATTTGACGCTATTTATACTTTGTGTGAATTACCAGCGTTTTACACATTTTGTGTTTCATCACGATTTTTATTCGTATACGTGTTACTTTGTTAAAATGTCTACACTAAATATACAACTATCACAGAATATTTAGCATGAATTTTATTTTCAATCGTTATGCTTTACTTTACGATAAGGTGCTACGAAGGATACGAATGATCTTGCGCGTTTATATCTGTGTCGAACGTGTGTTTTTAATTTTCTGGAAACTTTGAGGGGAAGTCTGTGTCCTCCTTGTGTGTTCTGCGGTATTCTTCCGCTCATCGCAAAATGTGCGATTACTTTGCGTTTTTGCCGAGTGAGCACGTTTTTTTCGCGGAAGCGTTTTTGATAAGGGATGAACGTGACACCAGGCAAAACCCACACGTAAACGTAATAGCGCCAAATCACGAGAATCAGCACGTAATTATCCAGCGCGCGAAAATTAGTGCAAGAGTATCTTTCTTTTACGTTATATACATATATACATATATATATATATATATATATATATATATATAAAACGTACGTATATATATAACGTACATAAATCTTTTTATTTCTTTATTACCTTTCGCGCGACGCGCGACGCGCGAGCTTCTGCAGTAGCAAAAAAATATAATCGTTATAATCTCGAGAAAAACACAGAAAGTTCACATAAGACGTATAATACTCAAGATTTTTTTGGCTAATACCGATGTCACATGTTTGTATGTGTCATTCATTTAAAATTTTTATCTGCGTTTCTTTAAAAATGTCGGCTTACTTTCATAAGTGCGAAATTTCTTTTTTTAGGCTACATCAAATATGATGATACGGTGAATTTGAACGTGACGTAAAAGTGATAAATAGGTTAAATAGGTTTAATGTTATCGCGCGATATTTTGAACGTACAAAGCATATTTATCACATTTGGCGATCATAAGCCAATCGCGATATCTGCTCTTTTGAAACTGTATTGCATGGATCTTATCTCTGTGTGAAACGTAAAGAGTCTGTGTAAGTTCTTTCAATCATATATGTAGATACCTTAGCTTTTCTCTGAGATATGTTCTACTCTCGCTTTTATTAACTATAAATTATAGTTTTTTTTATATTTGTAAAAATTATATTTATTAATTTATTTTATTTATATTTTGTAATAGATAAATTTTAAAAGTAATGTTTTTTTATTGCATTAAGATCCGTATTTAACTTGAGAATCGGTTTGAACTTAAGAAACATTATTTCGCGATTGTTTCAAACCAATCTCAAAACTGATTGTCAAATTGAATCCCGACCATAAATATGAACCTAAAGACACAGTAAGTTTTGGTTTTTATATAAAAAAAAAAAGAAAAAAAAGATACTCTATATCGTAATCTGATCAACTTTTAATCACTTTTAGCTATTAATACACTCAAAAGCTGTATCTTTATTAATCATCATTTTCATATAATATATTTTAATACTTGCTCTCTCAAATATCAATCGTTCAATAATCAACTTCGAGAGTTCAGTAGAATCCGTTGTTTTGATATCATGATCTCTTACAATTCAATTACTGCGGTGTGATTAAATAATTTTGTCCTTATTAGATATTGACTACAAGAAAAAAAAGAGATAAAACTAATCCTTAATTGACTTGTTACATGAAAAATTATTTTTTATAACTAATTACTTCTCTTTATTTCTCACACAGGAAAACCCGAATCTGGAATATTTTGAACACTGTTTTGTCATTTTCAGATGCCTGCCTGCGATGCCAAGCGGAGAGCAAAAAGGAAGTCTACGGTCGGCAAGACTGCGTAGTCGTTTGGGGCGAGTGCAATCATTCGTTCCATTATTGTTGTATGTCGCTTTGGGTGAAGCAGAACAACCGCTGTCCACTATGTCAACAAGAATGGTCTATTCAACGAATGGGAAAATAATCTTCGCGTGAGACCGTTTTCTCGTTTTCTATCTATCGACTATTCTGGGATTATGTTTTGTCGGGATATATTATAATACTTTTTTTTTATATTCGGATCTTTTTTCGAAGAACAATCAAGTTTTAAACTTAAGTTACTATATATACTAAGACAATGCTATCATGTTTAACGTGTAATAGATTTTTTTTTATCATTATTATTAGTGTATTATCAGAAAAAAAACATTGTAAAGAAATTACTTTTTTCTTTTTTACTTCTTTCTCTTTTTGTGATTTATGCAGTTTATAATTCTTAGGTACAATTGCTACAGTTAGATAATAATAATAATTGAATTTTAAATTGTACACATTTTTTGTATTTCATATCAATGATCAACAAATAAAAGACAGAATGCAAACGAGACAATAATCTTGAACTTGTTAATTGCAAAATACATGCGAATTTATCTCCAACATGTGACGACATGTGACGACATGTGACGACATGTGATATATACAAATCAAAGATTATTTCACAGGCAGATATTGAGATATGAATTGCAAATCGTTGCACGGATTCGCGATTTCAATGTCCAAACTACGTGTTTAATGGGTACTGTGTTGTCAAATATTATACGTCGGAGACGTACCTTTATCTTGTGTAGACGTGAAAAATGTAAACAGTGTTATAATTACGACCGACGTGTGTGCGCAGACGCGCACTACGTCTCTCTCTCTCTCTCTCTCTCTCTCAGATTATTTTAAATTTAGATTAAATTTAAGTTTCTCTGAATCTACATTTTTTATCAATATTTTTTATCTTACATAGCTATTTCAATCACATTTTAATAAATATTAGTATTACAAGACGAAAAATTAATGAGATAGAAACAATTAGATTAAAATTCTTTAGTACGATCAGTTTTATGATTATAGTGGCGCTAGTGTTTTCAGATTGGAAAATATTTGGTAACACACACACATATATACATATATTATGTGTGTACATTAGATATTCGTTATGCTGCGCATATAACCGTTTCGAAACATTTAACCCTTCAAATCCAGACGCGGGTCTCCGAGACCTACTCAAAAATTGCGCATCAGCGTTTCTAGAAAAAACTAGGTTTTTTAAACGCTCTTCGAAACTACTAGAGATTTGTCAATTGTTTTTTTAGTCGATGCAGAATTGTTCAAACTTTTAATTAAAAAAAAAAACACACAAAATTGAGAAAATATTGATTTTTTGCGGAAATATTCGATTTTAAAGTCGCCTGGGTCTCACAGACTCGGTCTGGCCACGAAGAGTTGATGATGCACGCGCTATGTGCGCTTTATACAATTATTAAATTCTGTCAAATCATTACGTGTAAAAATATCGTATCGAAAGTAAAATATCATATATCGCATCAAAAGTAAAATATCGATGTAACAAACGTGTTCTTTACTTAAGAAGATGTGTATTTGTTAACTCTTTTTTTTTATTGCAAAATGAAGACAGTTCTGTTTTTTCTTACGTAGCATCACTTACAAAATTTACGAGCAAGATCGACTATTGAAACAATCGTTATCGCTATAAATTACAAAACTGTTTGAAAGTGATTAAATTCACAAATCTTATGAATTGTAAACTGCATGTGTCTGCGGCACTAAGTAACCGCAAGCACATGAAACAAACATTAAATCTTTATTATCAGATAGCGTGACAATATAATTTTATATTAGTTATTTTGTTGTTTATCAAACAATAAAAATATTTTGATTTTGGCAACAAATTACGATTGCGCATTGTTTCTTGATAGAAAACGACAATCTAGAAACTTCTATTTCGACCTTTCTTTTTATTCGCTGAATATAGAATCGCTTCTTCAACTTGCAATTGCTTGCGCAAATTTTAGAATAGCTTTTATGACTGTGCGAATAGCTTTTATGACCAATCACGCTAGGATTATTAGAGTAACATTTGTAGAATTAAAGATTCAAGAGAGAAGTAAAATGAATATAAAAGTATCGTCAAAGGAGATTATTGCCAGTTTGAGCAATCATATAAATCAGCTAAATGAAATAAAGGTGCAAAGTATCCTCAAAAGTGTGAAAGTAGCATCACAATTTTGACTCGGATATAGGAATCATTTCGCCATCTCAGAGAGAATCAAATCAAAGCAATAGTTAACAAAGTAAGAATATTCTAAGCAATTTATTTACTTAGTTTAACAAATGCGTTTTAACAGATGTGCGAAAAATGATATGCAAGATACGTTATACCTTTTGTTAGAAAATCATATCATAAAAACACAATTTTAACATCTGAAAATTAAATGCTATCCTCTGTATCGCGCAATATATATATTATCCGAAATTGCGAGATTCTTCGTCGTTCTGAATTTCGCTGAGGCAATCATATGAAGAATAACGTATGGATATCGTACAACGCGCGTCCACGTAACACGATGACGATGACGACGCGTTACCTATCCGTTCTTGCGGAGTTTCACTTTTATCACGAAGTCGAGATTCCGCAACGGGTGCCAGAATCTGAGCGTAACATCCCTTCTCCTTTCGGGAAAACATTCTAACCCCACCTCTTTGGCTAACCGGTAAAGGAAACGGTATAATAAGTATACTGACGATTGCGATGAGGTCGTCTACGTATAGGCGCCGTTTCGCCTTTCTACAACGTGATTGGTCGAGCCTCTGGACGAGCCTCCACACGTGACGTAGAGCGAGATCGAGAAACGAGTGAGCGAGCAGCGAGAGTGGGCGAATAGTGATGTTGACCTTCGTACAATACTTGGCGAATAGCGTTACGTGTGTGTCATGACGCGCACGAATGCGCGATTAGTGGCGCGACACATCGATAAGTTTTATGACGATGAATCAAATTTTTTACGCTTATTCACTCTCGGAGGTGTGTCCTAAGCAAAGTCACAGAAATGTGTATTCGAAGGTAAAGAATTATATCCAGATTTCAGCAATGTTAATTTTCAAAAAGAATAACGTTTTCTCAAGTTTCTTAATTTTCTTTTTTAATTATAGTTTTAGAAAAATAGCATTTTTTGAGTTAAATATATATGTATACACATATATATATATATATATATATATATATATGTATACACTTATACTACTATATAAGTACTCTTAAATGGTTAAGAGAAAATTGGCCTATGATAAGAGAGTAGTGCACATACGTACATATTATTGGACAAGAGATCTACAATTCGAATTTTCGATAATGACATTGGAATTTTTTCTGCTGAATTTTCTTCGAAAAGCAATAGTGTAAAAATATATATATTGTTGATATCTCGTCGTATTACTTCCGCTTAATATTATTTCTGCTTAATAAATGTTGAATTATATTTTGCACGAATAAAAATAGAGTATAAGTTTGTGATCAAACTTAGCTTAATTTTACATTAATCTGTTACATTAATATTTGAAGCGTTAAATTAATATTGAAATCGTTTTTTACATTAATGTTTGAAAATAAACTTAAAACGATCTGAAGTACAAAATCCGATTAGAAATGTTGATCTAAAAGTTTATGTACCTCCTGAACACAAACCTACACTTATTTTTAATAAATATATATATATAGGTTATAACTTAATGTACCTACAAAACATTGTTGAATGTGATCGTTACCAGTGCCAGAGATTAGCGATGCGATATTTCGTTTTCCGATGTGAGCTGACTATAAGATTGCGATTTCCGCAATATACTGCAACGTAGCGTGTGACTGCAAAGGTCGGACGTGCGATTATGCTACTTATATATTTTTGTTTTAATATCACCATGTTCTTTATATATATATATAATGTAAAGAATATATATATATATATATATATATATATATATACACATACATATAAAGAATATATACATATATATGCACAGCGCGGCAAAGAGATTAGATTGTATACACAAATGTATGTTTTATTCTTATATAAAACCTTTCATATATTATTCCCATCCGTTATTAATGTTTTATTCTTCCGGATTCAAGGTCGGCTGCTTATGCAAGCGCGATGGAATAGTTCGATCAAAAGTCTTCAACCCAAGTAGATCTTTTGCCGCTGACGTGACGAATGCAACATTTTGTAATAACATACAATACTCTAACCGTGATGGTTCTAGCCACGCGATCAGGTCAAGTGTAATACCGTCTTCGTGTTCGTGGACTTCGATCTTTCACTCTTTAACTTTTTAAGTGTTTTTTGTTTGCGTGTCGCAGTCGTCGTCAGTTGAATATTCTTTGCACAAAAATCAGCGTCGTCAAAGTATAATTTGCATTCTGGCGTATGAACATCGTGAACGTCCCGTTTTGGAAATAAACTGCCGCTGTGTTATATTAATTTGCGCAATACAAGATTGCGAACGACAACGCTGAACCGCTCAATCATTATTTCTGCTCTTTAATGCAACATGATGTGAGAGATCCCAATTATATTTACAGCCCCCCGAAAAATAGTATAACATACAAAACATAGCGATAGAAAAAAGGAAAAAAGAAAACTTATATAAAACTCCGATAAAAGACAGTGACTAAAAAACGTGGATTAATGCAAGTTTTTCCAGAATTTTTATACGTAAAAGAAAAGAACCTTTTGTTTACATCCGTTCTTTAGACGAAAAACCAGTAAAAAAAGAAAACAAAGCAAAATTTGTCTACATAACTTACATATTATACTTTTCTACAGCTTTTCATGCACAGATAAGTTTTAATTTAAAATGAAAATCAGATCTATTAGATAATTATTTGATAAAAGTATTTTTCATCTTTAAAGTCTTTTGCTGATATTGTGGATGAAATAAATATTTGACTGATATATTGACTTGTACATACTGTATAAACAATTAAAATATCACCATACATACACATGTAAAATCACATCAAGTTTAGAATTATTAATGTGGAAATTACTTTTTTGTTTAAATTTTGATTTACTAAAGTATATTAAAGTATACAAGTTTATAAAAGTATACAGTAGAATTTCTAGTAATTTCGAACACAGTTTTGACTTCTTTTTTATGAGTAGGTTAATAAATTCCTTTACTTATAATTTTCGATCTTGAGTAACTGCGCAACTCGTAGAATTCACGTCTATCCTCATTCTAAGAATCTAAGAGAAAGAGAAACAAGATATTTGGGCAGATGCGAGTAAACACACATGATGTGTGATTTATTGAATACAAAAAAATTACAAACGTTTCGATTTCTTTGTTTAAATCTTCATTAGTGTACAAACAAAAATCAATTTATGTTAAAAATTAGTAGGATAACCACAGCGTGTTTATAAATTATTACTTCATCGCTCTTTAGTAAACATCAGAGAATACCGAATACTATAAGTTTATTATACATTGTACAAATATATCTTTCTTCTCGTTTGTTGCTAGTTGATCGCTAATTGAAAGAGGAAGAAAATAATTTCGAATTCTAAAAAGAATCAGTCCTCATGCGTTCGAAATTACTGTAGTTCTATTGCACTTTTATAAAATTTTTTCATTTTATACAGATTTTTGGTTGATAAAGATAAAAAAATCAAATAATAATCAAAATAAAATAATAGAATCGTTTGACTAAATATTTTATTTAGTTTTTTGCATAAAAAAATTCATATGATTATCCTATGTTATATATATATTGGTACATAATCGCAATTAAATTATTTTTATTTATTTCACGAGCTGGAATAAATTAATCAATATTTATTGCTTGATATATTTGACGGCGCGTACATAACAACATGGTGATTAGTGCAGCAAAATAAGCTATTTATGTAATTAACAGTACGTTCTTTCGTTTCATTGAACGACGAGATTGAATAAGCAGATAGATTTGTTTTTGCAATGAAAGAGCACTACAAACTCTATATACATATATAATTTAGATTTCATTATCTGCATTAACGTAATGTTCGATCAACGTGAGATAAACAGCTAATTTTATCAGCTTAGTGGGCAGAGTGGCGTGCAACTTTCCTATTGGTTCTCCTTGAAAACAGCTTGGTCAGCGTCTCTTACGACGTAAGTATGTTGTACGGCAAAATCCGAGCCGATCGAGCCTCCGCGGAAGCAACATTCTTATTGGTTGCTACGTCGTCTTGCTAATAACCGGTTGTTATTGCGTCACTACCTGTTACTGTCATAAATTTTTTGTTTCGCCACATTAAGAACACGCATGCTACAAGAGAGAATTCGGATAACGTTCAGATAAAAAATCCAACGAACCGTGAGACCAATGACTTGCCAAAAGCAAGTCCGACTAAAATTCACCTTTTGTTAAAAAGAAAATAAATATCAGATCACATATATGTACTTCAGGAAGTACAAATACGCGAGAACTTTTTCGTGATTCATACGTGTTATCGAAAGGCGAATATATGATACTTGTAGATAATAAATATGATTGAATGCAAATATAAATTATCAACATGTCATACATAGATGTACACATATATATGTATACATGCACGTGGTTTTGTGTGTGTGTGTGCGCGCGCGCGCGCGCGCATGTGAGTTTTACATTTATATCTCCGCAATGAAGTTGTAAATCGATCAGAAATTCAAATCTTTTTGATCATGAGACACATATGTTTGTTCAGACGAAGAACGTTCTTCATTTGTAATAACTGGAAGACTTTTTTTGCGACGTAGCGTGTGTATATGATGAAACTGACTTGTCGAAGAACGTGCGTCGCTTCACGTCATCTTTCGGAGTATATACATCCGACGATCCAGAGCGATCGCGTGCACTTTCGTCTACGTGATCAGCCACATGTTTCAGCACGCCTACTTTGTTGCTTGTCAAAGTCACGTTCTTCAACAATTATTTGGTCATCCAACGGATCTATAATAATCCTGACTGTCTGTTTCTAACGTACATATTTACATCTGAAACAACTGTCGAAACAGTAAACGTAGATCTGATATAAACTTTCTTTCCTATTCAAACGATCCCTTCAATAAAGTTTAATTTTGTTTCTTCGCCTAGAATCTTTCAAAATTTGCTGAAAAAATACCTCGACCTGGAGGAATAAGACGTTCAGCTTAAACGTTTAGTCTTTGATCAGTTTCTTGTTCGCAGCTTTGACGAGCAATGTTGATGCTCAGCCTTAATAAAGTATCTCGCAGAGAAAGTATCTTGTACTTTCATATTCATTACATGGCTACGTGGAATCTCAGCATGTAACAGCAGTGTTCTGTTACGAGCTAGCTATAGTGGCGTGACCTCTAATATGCAAAGTGCAAGAAGCTAAAAATTTCAAACGCAAGCCAAATTCGAATCACAAAAACGATTACATTGATCGTAATTAAGACGAGACATTATCATACATGCAGAAAGAGTCATATGTACCAATATTTTTTTTAAAAAACAAAGTACAATCTGATTGTGTTTATAACTGTGTTTTGCGTAAATTTTCAGCATTACAGTGACCTTGTATATTGCGTAACATTCGATATTTGTGTCTTTTTGACCGCAAAGCATCAGATCTTGATTTCGCGAGAAGTTAAGGATAAGAGCCGTTGACATTTATAATATACATCTATAATAGTAGACTGCGAGGTTCGACTCTCGAGATGTGTGTATCGGTATATGATATGTACAACTCTTATATATGACACAGTAACCGATTGGAATGTATAAATAAGTTTATGTAAAAAAAAAGAAGTTGCATTATGGCCGTTGGTAACGGTCGGACGTGCGTAGATACGCAGTTGTTATTTTTGGAATTTTTCCGGTGTTATACGGGAGGCCGTTCTCATCGGACATCGAAATATTATCAGTTAATTGTAGACTGGCATATGCTCTTCTCGAGAAGGAGCAAAGCGCCATTTAGCAAAAAAGAAAAAGAAGATGGGAATATATTGTCTGCTCTTCATTTCTACGTGTCGTAAATAGTCGTAAGTACGTTGCAGTACGGGAGTGAATCGTGCGCGAAGAAAATCATTTCTTTGCAAAATCTCTCCTATTAAGTTATTTTCTTCCATCAGATGGATCTTATTCAAGATCAATTACCGACATTTGTATGTTATTATAAGTATTAAAATAAATTTTGTAGGTAATCTCGAAAGAGAAAAAGCCGGAGAAGAAAGCATTTCTTTTAAAACGCGCACGATTCACTGCTGCGCAGTGTACATAATATGTGATTGTTAAACATGTAAATATTTTATATTTTATTTTTTTAATAAAATATAAAGAAAGAAGTAATTTTTTACAGCAAATAAGAAAACAAGCGTAATGCACAATGGTTTTTTTATTGAATGTCTGAAAGCTATTCACATGCAAATAACATTTGTTTTGTAAATCAATTTCGATTTTTAATAGGCTTTTAATTTTGTGTGTGTGAAATTTGGTGTATGATGAATGTAATCATATTCTTAGATGACGTTGGGCGACAGTTGTAATAAGTTTTATTTTATTACAACTTAAGTTAATAGTAATAAATTTTATTTTACGTAGTATTTTTAAAAAGTCTACATTTTCTTGCAATTGAAATTTTCAAAAATAAAAGTAACTAATGCCAGTACATTTTTATTATTATTTGTTATTATTTTAAAATTAACATATTTAACTACACAGTTTGAAAAATTATTATTTAGTAATTTAAATTTTTTTTCGATTTGTAAAATTATGAACAGAAGATCGAATTGTACTTCCGTTATTATTAAAGTCGAAACTTAGTGTAATTTTTATTATTATGTGTATAATTATGTTATTTGTTATATTTTGTGTAAGTGCTTTTGCACAAAAAACTAAATTTAAGTGTTTTTCTTATATATTCATTACTTATATAATATTGATTTTATCTTCTTAATATTAAAACAAGTTTATTTATAAAAATGTATACCGCATCTGTTTTGGTCAATATTTTTACATTATTTCATTACACATCTCGTTATTGAATGACAAACTGCGATTCTACAAATATATTGTTTGAATACTGTGTGAATTATTGCGTATCTTTGCATGTGTTTCATAGATTACCATTAAATCCACTGGTCAAAATTGTCACATTTCATATTCCAATCCGTTAGTAAAATCCGCCGTTTAATAAGACTCAGGAATACATGGCTTTTTGGCACAAACGCTTTAGGGATTATGTAAGGAGTCTCGCAGTCTAGTGTATTATAATAAGATGTCTATGATAAGAGGTTTTCCTTTCTATATGCGCCATTTTACGACAACCGTTAATGGCCGATTGATAGTCCGGATAATAAGTGAATAATAGCTATAAAAAAAAAAACTGTACACATATAGAGAAGGAAGCTTCTTCTCACGATATCAATAGATTTTTTTACATTTTTACATGTGCAATATAATGCAATATACATAATATACATAATATACATATAATACATATTATACATATATATATATATATATGTGTGTGTGTGTGTGTGTGTAAAAGATGACGTTTTAGAATATCTCGAATATTTCACTAGATTCGATTTTGATAAAAAGTAATCGCACGTGCGTTTAAAAAACGTTTGATTTATTATATGCGTTACATCACGACTATTATTGGCATCTATTTTTGTCCGAGGTAGATATTGGATTTAAGAGCAGTGGAGGTGGACGCACGTGATGTTACAAAAAAAAAGTTTCTCTCGATTGGCGCTTGTGACGCGCGATTAAATGGTATCGTCGCGCGACGCGATCAATTTGCGCGAGGATCGTAAGTGGCGCCAATGGATATTCGGTCAGAACGAAGGTCATTTCGGTCAAGCAGAGGCTCGCCGCGCTTGTTGACCAATCAACGACGACCGCACCAGAACAACAAGAATGCGCTGGCTTGCATGGTAACAGCGACCAGGCCGCACGTGACCGTCGAGGGGAACCAATTGGTGCGGATTAAAAGATTCTCTTCAGCACGTCGACAACATCGAATTATGTCAGACATCATGCTAAGGCTAAAATCTCGGTCAAAAATCACGTGAGAGAAAATGTATGACTTTGCGTGACACATCGCCGAAAAAAAATAGACCGAACCAATATCAGAGCAAAAGAAACAAAAAGAGAATTTATGAGAAAATCAATTTAAAAAATTAGTAATATATCTTGTGCACACTGAAATTTCTCAAAAATAAACAAGCTAAAGCAGACAAGATCTAATCAGAATGCTTGAGATAACAAAGAGATGGTTTGTAAATAAATTCTTTATTACGTAAGTCAATGTACAATATAAGAGATATTTCTGTTTATATAGTATAACGTAATAACCAATGTTTTTGCGGGTATTACATCATATTCCAAATTTGCCAACACATGGTGCTCATTTATTCAATTTATGGTACAGTTCGATCTTCTGTGTACATACTACGTATACACACGCGCGCGCACCCACACACACACACACACACACACACGCATAAAAAATCTGCAACAGATAAAATACAGATAAGTCGATTATCGTGATTTATATAACGTTATAAAGTAATTACTTAAAAATATGGCGAGTCTAACAGATCTATTTAACATGATAGCAGATTTATAATGTACAAGTTTTCTTTTGTTACGCACACGTATCTTCTTTCACAAAGCTGCTGACTATAATTTAGCTGCTATTGTAATCTACATGGACAAGTTTGGTATCACGCATTGTCTTTAATAAACAATATATATATTAACTGACACAAATAGCATAGATAAAAAAATACATCAATATATAGATAGTTCAGATGTGTATGCAGTTTACAAAAATTAAATTAAATTAAAAATTAAATTTGAAAGTATATAATAGTCTTTATATATGTAAACTACAATAGAAGTTGTAATACAATTTTGGACTTAAAAAATTACGATAATAATCTCACATTCGTATGAAAACATATATGATGATAATAAGTTTTTCTTCTATAAGTGCAAAACATATTTTTACTTTCTTTTGTATAAATTTTAATAAAGATATACGCCTGGAAGAGAGAATAATAATGAAAAAAAAATCATTAAAAATTGTTTTTAATTATAAACATTATTACAAACAATTTTAGAGAAAAATATCTCTGTCATAAAATAACAAAATATATTATATTTCATATATTTTATTTAAATTATTCATTTTAAACGGATGTGTTATAACCCTCTGTACCAAATGACATATTTTTTTAAGTAGTTGTCTAATTAGCAGCAAGAAGACAGTAGAAAATAAAAAATAACTGCGTTATCTAGATCTTTATTTATATACAAACAAACACGTATTATTAATTTCATAATGACAAGATAATTGTTACGTTAGTGTTCGTCATAAAGGCACTTAAGTGAAAAAGATTCTCTCACATTTCGCGAATATTTCAAAATTACCACTATTTGTGTTATAACACTAAATGTATTAAAATTATAATGTTTTAACATTTATGTGTGATAAAAAACAAACAACTACTACAACATTCAAGCAGGCAATGCCAATACTTGAGGAATGATTAAGAATTTATGACGCTTCTTTAAGTGTCAAAAAAGATCGTTAGTAAATTAATACTTATTAATAAAATAATACCAGAATGTGTCTGTAATAGTTTACTTTTAATACTTACTTAAATTTAGAGCGGATTGGAATGTATCCTTCGAACAACAGTATATAACATGTGTACATGTATGTAATATTATTTGTGTAAGACCTTCTCCTCTTATATTCAATACTTACTTTTTCAAAAAAATATAGCTATAGAAAATCTTTATATTACGTACGTATATACTAGGCACGACCGAAAAGAAACTGATTGTACCACAATACTTTTACAAAACTTTAAAACAAATTAAGTGAATCAAGCATATAATATATAACAAATAAATAAATAAACCTTTAGACCACCGGGATTTTAAAATTCAAAATCATGGATAATTCCTTTATGAAGCCTTATAATAATCAAATAATTCATGTAATTTATTTACATATTATATACAGTAGTGTCTCGCTAATTTGCCGAATTTTTGTTTCGATATTTTGCGGGGAGTCATCCCCACCAATTCCTGGAAGTGCTTTACCGAGGCTTCGTGCGAAATGGTGGAAATGACTCCGCAGCGGTCGAGCCAAAGATAACAGCCGGCAATTCTTGCAACAATACTTGCTTCGATATTTTGTTGCTTGTGGAACCAAAGAGCGGAAAATATCAAAGCAAGTATTGTTGCAAGAATTGCTGGCTGTTATCTTTGATTGGCTCGACCGCTGTGAAGTCATTTTCACCATTTCGCGCGAAGCCTCGGCATTAGCGAGGCACTACTGTATATGTCTAGTATACATTGTTCAATGTGTACGAGTCATCGCATGACGCCATATGATGTCATATCGGCGGAGAACGAAAGCGGAAAATTAAAAAAAATTATTAATTAACAAAATAAAGGTTTTTGGGAGTTTATGATGGTGCTGATTATGTTTTTTGATCAAAATCACGAAGATCTGTATGCATGTCTATATACATTTTGAAGTAAATTACACATGTACATAAACAAAAAAACACACTTTATTCGATGACGCCAAATGGCGTCATATTGGCGGTCTGAAAGTTAAGTAGCACATTTTTGGCTTCAAATTAATGCCACATGTATTGTTTCATTACATTACGATTTAAGAAATCTCATAGCGCCTCTATATTTAAAAAGTGGCATACATGTTCAATGATGTAAATATATAATTTAAAAAACTCTTACACTTGTATTATATATTAAATTTGATATAATTTTAATATCTTCTCAAAGAGAGAGAGTTAACTTGTATGTAAGTTTAACTTGTATTAACAAAAACACATTGGATCACAGAAACAGAATATATTTAAACTACGTTAGCCGAACGTTTAAAATCTTGTTGTTCAAACATTTTAATCGGTCGTGTTCTTTTATCAGAAAAAACTTTAAAAACTTAAAATTTTTTATGAAAATCCGGAGATCTTGAACTTTGTAGATTTATTAAGGTAGTTCTATCACGAGACAAAAGTCCTGCCATAAATTCCAATTTTTTATATAATATTGTCTGAATCAATCATCATTTTTTGAAAACAAAAAAACAGTCGGTTACCGACCATTTTAATGAAATAAATTAAGTTGAACACAGGTATAAAACATTGACATATG